>BLKM01008761.1:663928-679912 GCA_013340265.1 Coptotermes formosanus | reverse complement strand
ATACATACACACACACATACATACACACACATACATACATACATACATACACACACACATACATACACACATACATACATACATACATACATACATACACACATACATACATACATACATACATACATACATACATACATACATACATACATACATACATACATACACACACATACATACATACATACATACATACATACATACATACATACATATATATATACATACAGTCGAACCCAGTTAAAACGGCGTCGGTTTATACGGTACCTCGTATATAGCGTCGGATACTGTGTGTTATGTTTTAATTCCTCACAGTTAGCCGTAACATTAAACTGCACGATACCGTAATACTAGTTTAAATAACCGTACAGCACAACACCAATTGAGTGTATATATATATGTAAATGTTATAACACAACACTACATGCTTCGGCCTTAGTTGGCCACCTTCAGGTGTGAACACAGTGAACCTTTAATACAGGTTAACGGCTGAATTAAACGTTCACTGTGTTCACACCTGAAGGTGGCCAACTAAGGCCGAAACGTCTGTGTTATAACATCTAAATATACATAATGAATTGGTGTTGTGCTGTACGGTTATTTAAACTTTTATT
Source organism: Coptotermes formosanus (assembly GCA_013340265.1). Classification (NCBI taxonomy): domain Eukaryota; kingdom Metazoa; phylum Arthropoda; class Insecta; order Blattodea; family Rhinotermitidae; genus Coptotermes; species Coptotermes formosanus. Next base: position 679,298 of record BLKM01008761.1, on the reverse strand, counting down.
ACCTTTTTAATATATGCACAATGGGATGGCACCCACTAAAATTAAATTTACACTGCTCGGTTGTAACAACACTCATTTATAACGACACAAACTATTCAGTCCCTTTCATGACGTTATAACCGAGTTCGACTGTATATCAAAATTCGCCTCGCTAGTATATACTGAGCATATACGAGAACGTTCCTTTTCTTTTTAATCCTGTGAGTAAATTACTCCCCCGTGTTTGTTGGAACAGTATAGAACTCTGTATTTTGGCCTGTACATCTATGTAAGCGTATGAAGGGCGAGAAATACGATGGAAAAAAATTGAAATTAATGTCAGGCACAACAGAAACAGAGTAATGACACTAATGTTTATATATGCGCATGTAAGCTGCTACATATACGTACGGGTGTGCGCATGCATGTGAATTTTATTGACCTGCGTTGCTTGTGTAATTATATACGTCCAAGCATTCGTAATAGCCGCAAAGTGTCGATTTGAACTGATACTAGAATTGAAATTGCTATGGCTGGCAGGAATTAGGCACTGTCCTGTTATCAACGTATCTGTGCACCTGTTCCCTGCATTCACTTCGTGACGTATACATACAGTAGCGCGCTATCATAGGAAATTTTGATGTTTAGTTTGAAAAAAATCATATAGTTGTATAAATAAACTAGCCACATCGGTACCTTTTCAGCTTAGGGGGCAATGCAAACGAATTTTGATTTGGTAATATTTTCTCGGAATCTTTCACATGTTACAACACATTTGACGGGGTTTTATGCTATCTTTCTTGTTTCAAATTGAAAATTATAAAAATGAAGATCAGTAAGGTACTATAGCATGGTTAAACATCTAAAGTTCAATGGTAATCATATGAACCACCGGATTTAAGGTTTAGAACTCTGCATTTGGTCTGCATTATATGCTTACGTGTTGCATGTGGTCTTTAAAATAGACAGTATTTTCTCATAAATTAACTGGTTCTGTTAATTTGCTTATAAGTCTACTTGCTGCTTTGCTTGGAAATTCTCTTGGAAGAGTAAAAGACATATAATAAGCTTTCAACTTATTGATGCTTATTTAACAAAATAAATTTGAATATGTAATATAATGCATTCGACAACCTTGTCAGTCTTTAAGAATAAAAGATTCTTTACATTTTTTGTGTGTTACGTCAGAACAAATACAGGAGTCGCACGGATGCCAGGTCAAACAGCAAAAATCGATATCAGTATATCGAAATGAGGGCCTACAGCATGTGACAAAAGGCGCATGCCGGTAGTCTCCTTGCTACTAATGGCGAAATTCCAAAGGGGGATGAATTGTTAGAAATGCTGCTATTTGTCACGTACTTAGACATTTAGCTCGTGAAAATTACCTAAGCCATAAACGTGAAAGGCGTAATCGTCGTCATCTGCCCTAGGACTGTTGATTGAATGGCTCGATGAACGTTAGAACGACCCCGGAAGAAAAAAGACATATCATAGGTTACAGATTGAAATCGGACACCCTCTCCATAGCCGGTATTGTTACCTGCACTTACACATGCTGCTAGAAAGCTCCGGTTTAATTAAAGCGTCTAATTAAAAGAAGAGTGCGCATATGGACATTCGAGCAATACACATACGGAATTGAAAATCGGAATAGTAAAATGTATAAATACAAAGAAATTCAACAGACACTGGACGTGCACTACGCATTCGTTATTGCAGATAGTATGAAAGCGGAATTTTTCAGATCGGTTTTGAAAGACAGGCCGACAAGTTTGTCGCTTTGAATATAGATTGTAGGGCGAAACGGACAAGAACATAAAGGTGAGGCGAGTCAAGGTTAATTCCTACAGAGAAAAGCGAAAACTGGCTTCTGTTTTTAATTTCATTAACTCTGGGGCATCTGAGTCTATTAAAGTAGTCAGTTTTTTATCTCTGTTTGTCGATTAGTTTTCGAGATATCGAACACCAAAAAAATGTAAAAATTACATCGAAATCCTCTCCCTCGTTGCTGTTCTGTACTCTGTAATTGCAGAATATTTTAAGGTAGATGGCACAACGAGCATTCATTACAGGACATAAACATTTATAAGGAAAGTAAATTTATTTAAGCATAATTACAGACACGCATTGAACTTAATAACCTGTACTCATCACCAAATATTACTTGGGTAATCAAATCGAGAAGAATGAGATTGGCCGGCAATGTAGTACGTATGGGGGAAAAGAGCGGTGCATACAGGATTTTGGTGGGGAGACTTGAGGGAAGGGGATCACTTGGGAGACCCAGGCGTAGATGGGAGGATAATATTAAAATGGATTTTCAAGAAATGGGATTGGAGCATGGACTGGATTGAGCTAGCTTAGGATAGGGACAGGTGGCAGGCTGTTGTGAATGCGATAATGAACCTCCGGGTTCCATAAAATGCGGGGACTTTCTTGACTAGCTGAGAAACTGTTAGCTTCTCAAGAAGGCCTATGCTCCATGGAGTTAGTTAGTTAGTTAGTTAGTTAGTTAGTTAGTTACAGACAAGCATTATTGCTTTTTTAATTTGTTCCATGTCCGTGCACTATATCATACAAAAACACTAATCACCAACAAATGCACAAAGAGGGTTTTATCATCAATCATAACACACTCCTAAATGTTTCGACGCTGCTGGGTCATCTTCAGGGAGAACTTTTCGTTACCGGTACATGTGTACTGGAGGCGCAGAGAGTTAACACCTCCAGTACACAGTACACAGTCAACAGCACATTCTCACTCAACTGTAAAGTGCAACCTTAGTGTAACGATAACAAAAAGTTCTTCCTGAAGATGACCCAGCAGGGTCGAAACATGTAGGAGTGTGTTAGGTTGATGATAAAACTCTCTTTGTGCGTTTATTGGTGACTAGAGTTTTTGTAAGCATTATTGCCTTAAAAGTTTTTTGAACAGATGTTCTTTAACGTATATCTATAGGGTGTGTGCCGCCGCAGTTAAAATCAAAATTCTTCCTGTGTTCTCACATTTTAATATATAGACCGTGTAATACGCAAATGTATGCTTATCTTCTTCAAATTCATTGACATTCACTTGTAATTTGTAAGCTTGTTCAGCCATCAGCAGCTTCACCCTACTGTGTCTAGTCTCCAGTCAGTGGACCAGCTGGCCTATGGTCTGGATGACTGACGAATCGTGTTTCGATTACAGGCATTAGAAACGGTAAGTCCCTTGCCCAAATTGTCCGCATCATCTCTGGCCTCTGCTTATCTTCTCACTCAGTGGCCACTAGGGGCTATGTCCCGGAGGCAAATATTCCTGAGCATGAAACTACTGCACAGCTACGTAGGTCTGTAATGCCGAGGCTAAGAACACATGGAGCTATATCTTCACTCCCCTATATACCTTTGTGACGTGATACTTAAGTAAGGACGGTGACATAATTTTGCGTCTCTGGTCATTTTTTTATGATCAAGAAAACCTTTTGACATTCTGTAGTTCGTTCTATGAAGGTTGGTTAATCAATGATGCGGAATAAATCCAGTCAAAACAATATAATTAGTTTACAGGTCAGCTGCATGTTTCGATCAAACATGGTCATCATCCGGCCAGCATCCGGCCAGCTACAATAAAAAAATGCATATATACACAGTTGTTAAAAAACGACTTACATGGTAAGCAACAAGCGCAAGAGAAATAGAAAGTGCATGCAGAATTTAAATGAAACACCTTAAAAAAAGGGAACCACTCTGGGATTTAGGCTTAGATAGGAGAATAATGTAACAGATATTTTAGAAAGGGATCTATGTAAGGGTGTAATGAAGTTATACCAATCAATGTGTAATTCAATATGCTCGTGGACGCGTAGTTAGTATCGGCAGTAAAACGTCGACTGGTGGGAGACGGACAATTCCTTAACCATCTGGGTGGCTCCTTATCTCCCTAGAACTCGCCTTGCACCGTACAAATGGTATGCTAATATTCAGTCAATCCTGAGTCATAACATTTTAAATATCCTAATTATTAAAGTAATAGATTAAATTTTATTTAAACAGAAACAATTTTTTTCAAAATTAATTTCGTGTTTTCCAATATCTTCCCTAAAAGATGAGTCTTGAAGCCCAGAAACTACAATCGGTTGTAGCGTTTTACTCATTTTTGTCAGCTTCTGACCGTTCCGCGTGTAACTTACGTAATTCCACCGCATTGTAATTAGTCGAGTGAATTTATTCAATTTCAGTTCTAACGAGAAGCGAAATACCAACATCAACTGTTACCACCGTTTAATTTCCGATACATGCCCATGAATTAAACTATCAAATCTTGTGCTTGGATATTGAATGTCACCAACAGGTGAATACACTGATCAGACATTTTGTTCGTTCAGTGTGTACGTGGCAGAAAGACGGATCAAACAACCTAGAATTCTATTACTTTCAACCACTTCAAGTTTCATGCTGTGTGCGCGTAAAACCTTATAATGATTCCAATTATAAAAGCTTGTTATTAATCTATTATTCACAACATGTTCTCTTAGAGAGAAGGCGGAGAATTTTTAATGTAAACTGTTGTTTGACTCTGTGTTGCACATTTCCGATTTACCTTTGCAGATTACAACCACGTCATTTCCGCTCGTGGTGGCGTTCTATAGGACAGTATTCTCTTATTAAAGAAGTCAACTTAATGTGGACGTTGTATGGAATGGCTTTGTGTTATCCTTTACACGAAAACATTTGAACTTCACCACTGTTTGAAGAATTATAACTTCAAATAAATCCAATTAATATATTTACAATTATCCGTTAATTATGAGGTTTTTCTTTATCTCAGGTACTTCTGGTTCAGATACTTAAAATGTTGATTGGTTTTATAAGTACAAGGCATGGAATACAGTGGGGAAGCAGTAAGAAGGTAAGGCAAATGGATTCACTGTCTTGCATACATTCAAGAGAAGCTGTAAATTTATTGGAAAGGAAAGCTCGCCGAGTGAAGTGCAATTTGTGTAATTCTTCAAGAACGCACAGGTGCGAGTGCTTACTTATATTCATAATTCTATTTTTCAATTATGGGAAAGGGTTTATTTTTTACCATTTTAATATTAATCCTTTAAAGACGAAGCTTATCTGTTTTGTATAAGGACTCAGTGCGTACCGCGCTGTAAACACCTTCCACTTCGGTTATAAAAACCAATCTCTTAATGTTTTATAAGGCAAAAGTTGCTGTTTGTTCTGACATCCGTACAAAACACATAAACGCAATGTGGGCACCATGTAGAATTTTTTAATGTTAAACCTGGTGTTATGTAAAGTTACCGCAAGGCTTTAAAAGGCTAAAGTAAATATACTATTTGAACAAGGTGACATCTGCAATGTTGGCCAGTTCTAAGCTTAACTAACAGAAGGACCGTACAGCTTACAAGAATAAGTTTTTATTGAGACTGACTCATTAAGCAAATTTTCAATAAAATATTTTATCATCTTCCTGGAAGAACCAAGTAACACAGGCTCCGATTAAGCAGTCTCCGTCAGAACCTCCCATTCACAAATCAGAAAGACTTACTGTAAATTCAGATGTTTCCACCTTGGCTGCAATATACATGCAGGGACAAACGTGAAAATGTGTAGAAATCCTATTAATATCAGTTAAGACACAGAAAAATCTAATGTTCACTTCGATCATTCGATGCGAAGAATCTGTAACATCAAATATCTGCAGAATAGTTGATGTTGGTTCAGAAATCCTCTGCTTAATTTAGTGGCATCTCATTCTAAAGGTGCAATAAAAATTCACGTAACAGAACATTTTATGAATTTAATGTGTTCCATGTCCGTGCACTGTATCATACGAAATAATAAACACCAACCCATGCACTAAAATATATAATCATAATTCGTGAAAGTCTCCTACATGTTTCGACCCTCTTGGGCCATCGTCAGGGAGAATAGTTTTGATACACTATGGTTGTGTTTATACAGTTAAGTGTGAATGTGCCCCAGGTTTCATCCTCCGTTTGAGAGGTGTCGTGTTCTGTCCGCGGTCTGACACAGACCGCGGACAGTACGTTCACACTTAACTGTATAAACGCAACCATAGTGTATCAAAACTATTCTCCCTGAAGATGGCCCAGCAGGGTCGAAACATGTAGGTGACTTTTACCAATAAAGATTATATATATTGTAGTGCATGAGTTGGTGTTTATTATTTCGTAAGATTTTATGAGTTAGCGAAAAACTAATTACAAGGACATGAATATAGTTTTGCCTCGTGATTATAAATTTTACTGTGTGTAGTTAATTAGCACATCGCCTGTGAACATTTTGGTAAACCCTTGATTAAAGTGTTTCGACTTAAGAGAAAAGACGTGAAGCAGAATGTATGAAAATGCATATTGAAGACTCAGTAATTCTTAATCTACATTTAAGTAAGAGTCAACAAATCAAGTAGGACTTCTAAAATGTTGCTGGTGTTAAGCAGTTAAAATATTACACTATTAAAACCATTGAACGTTTCGAACGTGACTTTGGGTTATATCAAAATTACTTGTAGCCTGACGTGACATCCATCACAGCTCAAATGTGTAAGTTAAAGGGTTATTTCTGTACATAACGCCTATTAGAGTTGTGTTGTAAGTAACGTACTGTCGTCCGTGTTCGCAGTCCTCACCTCTTCTGCCTACTCACAGTACGTGTCGAGGTCGTTTATTTTCACTTGATCACACTCAGACACACACCACAGTCAGTATGACTCCTCTGGACGAGGGATCGGCCCGTCGCAGAGACCTCTACTTGACAACGCAAACACTCACAAGATACAAACATCCATGCCCCCGGTGGGATTCGAACCCACGATCCCAGCAAGCGCTCGGCCGCAGACCTGCGCCTTAGACCGCGCGGCCACTGGGATCGGCGTAATGTACTGTCCAAAGAGTAAATATCATGTTGTACCCACAAGAGACTCTACTGATCTCTTCGTTGTGCCTTGATTTATCGCTATGTTTCTTACTTGTTGTTTGCATTCCCTTGCTTACCTTTATACTTCTTACCCCTATTCATTTTAATATTGCACGTAAAAGCCTCTGCACGATATTTCCCATAGGAACAACAGCCAAGAAAGCAAGCGAGCAGAAAGGACGTATTTCCCATGTTTGTTCAGTACGCAGTAGCAGCAAAATTGAATTCCTTTGTTTCTATTGGTGCTGTAATTTTAGCAGAAAAGCTGTTATCGTGTGTAGGCGACAACAAGGCTTAACAAGAGCATGTGACTTGTTTACATCCACACTGTAATGATAGCCACCAGAGGTTTGCCCACTACATGTTAAATGCAGGGAACAGGGGCGTACAGACAGTCGGACTTTGTGCCGTAAAACGTTTTGGGTTTAGTTGAGTTGAATTTTCTGTCTGTTTCATGCTTATGTTTAGGGCGTATGTATGTATGTATGTATGTATGTATGTATGTATGTATGTATGTATGTGTGTGTGTATGTATGTATGTATGTGTGTGTGTGTGTGCGCACGCGCGCGCGTGTGTATGTATGTATGTATGTATGTATGTATGTATGTGCGTACGCACGTACATATTCGCATTCGTACGTGTTCGCATGCATACGTACGTACGTATGCATGCGAACACCCGTGATTGATTCTCAAATTTCTACTAACAATAACATGCCAGTAACTGGCATGTTCCTCCAAACAAATACGAGGAAAGTTTCTGAAATTTAACATTGACCTTTTCACTTCGGTGCCAAATCACTGTTGTCAGCAGCGTTGTAGTTGTTAAACATAAGCGAAACCTGTGTTGTTAACGGCCGTAGTTACGAAGGATGGCTTATAGAATGACTGGCGGTTTTGTTTATGTTTATTAACCACAAATCTCCTACCTCTTCCAGAATGACGTTCGTGTTAGAACCGTTGGTATTACTCTGCTAATAGGGCCTCAAATTACCAATATCCGCAATGTTTAGTAAATTTATAGGAATTTGTAAGTGGGTGAAGCACACGGAATGAACAGTCGCACAGGACCAGTCAGAATAATCCAGTCCTTTTTGTGCCAATATTTAGTGAAAAGGTCAGGCTGCCAGAATACAGTTTTGATAAAGACAAGTAATATTACCTCCCTTCGTATGAAGGTTTATTGCTCTACGTTTGCTTACGACATTTTACACAAAGTAAAATGGCTATCCAAATTAAAAAGTTTGTTTTTTTATTAGAAAGTAGTTAGGTAAAAGAGGAATGGCGCTTAACAAACCCACTTATATTCTTGAAAAATCTGAGAGCAGACTCAAATCAACGAATGGCGGCTACCATTCCTTCCACAATCTCCTGTCTTTACGTTTGCCATTTTAAAAAAGATTAAAATACACAGAACTGTGTCCCTGACGTTGTGTGTGGGTGTGAAACATGGTCTGTAACTTTAGGTGAAGAAATTAGGCTGAGGGTTTTCGAGGATAGGTTATTGAGGAAGATATTTATTAGTCAGAAGTAGGAAGTAAAAGTAGACTGGAAAATGCATTATGGGGAACTTCGTGACTTGTGCTACTCACCAATTACTCGGATTATCAGATCAAGAGGTTGACACGGATGGAGCTTGCGGCACTTATGTAGAACAAAAATAATACAGAGCTTGGTGGGGAAACCTGAAGGAAACAGACCACTTGGGAAACCTAGGTGTAGGTGGTAGGACAAAATTAAAATTACCTCTTTAAAGACGAAGCGTATCTGTTTTATATAAGGACTCAGTGCGTACCGCGCTTTAAACACTCTCCACTTCGGTTATAAAAACCAGTCAGTTAATGTTTTATAAGGCAAAAGTTGCTGTTTGTTCTGAGATCCGTACAAAACACATAAACACATTGTGGGTACCATATAGAATTTTTTAATGTTAAACCTGGTAGTACGTAAAGTTACCGCTAGGCTTTAAAAGGTTACTCTTCAACAAATACGACGCAAAGGCCTGGAATGGAATAATTTTGCACAGAAGAGTGGTAGAAATCGGACTTTTTGAACACAGCAATGAGGCCCTTGGTAACACAAAATGCGGGAAATTTGTTTGTTTCTAGTTGCGAAATTATAAGCTGCTTAAGAAGGATTCTGCTGCATAGCGTTGGTTAGTTAGGAAGTAGTTTAGTTTTGCGAGGTTTTGGAAATATAGCAAACATATTACTACCTGTTTAAATATGTGAATGTTTATGGGGTATTCTCCGTTGGATATGTTAGAATATCATGTTCACTTATAAAATAGTCAAATTTATGATGTACTTTAAATATTTGAAATAATATTTATTTTCATTCCTATTTGCGTCCTGCATGTTTTAGTGGAAGCGTGTGTGTTATGGCAAATAATCGATTTTAACAGCGACTGTCACAATTGTATCTCGAAATATGCATAAAAGCTTAGAAACAAAATAATCATAAGTTTACATGTTACTTTTTTATAATTCCAGTGATATTTTAGGAAATTGTACGCGGTCACATCAGCCACTAGGATTTCGTGCACTACATGTTTTTATCTATGCATTTTATCGAATGATGTTGCATGTTTTGTGTACCAACCATGACTGGCCCTCTAAATATAATATATTTTTTGCCTCATGCTTTCACATTTACAATTCACGTTTCCATAGCTTAGTGATCAATAAACTGTTTGACGGAAAGTGCATTCTTTCAAAGTCGAACTCAAATCTCGATGTTCCTGACCCAAAACGAATTAAATCCGTTTTGCTTTCTTTCCAGTCTCTAAAATTGTGGTATTTTTCTTCTTATTTGTCTTATAGGCCTGTATGTGGACACTGTTTTTTCAACAATTTTCAGAAAATTGACTTAAACGTTACTTCCGATAAGTGACTGAAGATGTAAATAATAATAATAATAATAATAATAATAATAATAATGGTAACGATAATAATAATAATGGCCCCGATAGTAATCTCAGCTACGGAAATAATTCCAAAGTCACTGTCACAAAGTTTAAAGAGACTTAACCTGCACCCAAACACATATATACAGATGCAAAAAGTGGTAATTCTTGGCACATGTTCAATTGTAAGAAATTTCCTAAATTACACAATAAGACCACCGAGCCTAATCCTGTTGATGAAACATCCCAGGATAGGTGAATATTTCCCAGCTAAAGCTGAGAAGTGAGAAATTCGGATGATGATGATGATTATGATGATGATGATGATAATAATAATAATAATAATAATCTGCTTTTACCAATGCTAGCATTTCTGTCGCGGATCGTGCAACAATGTGTACGTTAGGAATAGAAGGCTTTCTACTAATTTCTTTGCTACACTATTAATAGTTTCTCCATAACCGAGAGTTCATTTTGTAAATGCGAACATTATAGAGAAATAAACGTTTTAAATGCCTTCGCCTCGAATAAGATCTACATAATTTTGAGAAGCACGTTATTTTTATTATTTTATTATCTGTAGAATACAGTCGAACTCGGTTATAACGACATCGAAGGGGCCGAAACATATGTATCGTTATAACCGAGTGTCGCTGTAAGCGAGGTGTATAGTAAAAGTGAAGGAAAAATATTTAAAAGCAAAATACAAGCCTGCAGGCACACTGCTTAAATTTTGACGCTATGATCTATTTTAAATTTAAATTACAATTAAAATTTGGATAGAATAAAAATTAATTTGTTACACTTGTCAATTTCCATAGAGGCTTGCGCACAGAAGTACATTAAGTTACATTTAAAATTAGGAAGGAAAAACACACTACTGTATTTCCAAATTTGCACATATGATAAGAAATGTCTATAATTTGTGACAAAATTTTGCTGTCCTCTCGCCTGGCTTCGTAGAAGTGGTGCACAGCACATCTGTGTGTAAACCACAGTGAGCTCTAAATACGGGCCGTTGAGTTGCCATAAACGCAAAAGTGGCATAAGTCTCAAAGCCGGGCGGCTCAGGTAGATCGTTCTTGCATTCAGCGAACAGAACGCCACTCTCCGGGTCACAAACGATTTGCTTTAATGTAGCAAACGACCGTGGGCAGTCGTGGGAAGGGACGGGAAGTCGCCTGCTAAACAGCTGTCAGGTTGCAGTTGTACGGGTTGCAGAATGCGGCGCGGTGAGTCCTGTTTCTTCGAAAATTATGTTAGCGCCCATGGTTGGCAATGTTGTTATATCTGAGGTAGATGATGTTACGTATGTCGTACTAAGCGAGTAGAAAAACACATGCCTTATGGGGAATTAGTTGGTACCAGAGAATGTTTGACGTTATATCCGAGGTGTCGTACAAACTAAGGTCGTTATAACCGAGCTCAACCGTATCTTTATTTTAGATTACGATTAGCTCATTAGATTTATATAAAAAGTGTTTCCTTTCTTCTTTTTAAGTTTTATATTTGAAAAGTTCTTGCAGTGTTTGTTTTTCTGTTTTTTGTCGTGGCTGTACTTTGTTCTGTGTACTGTTTGCTTGTTTCCACTATGTACTTGTGCTGACTTTGCAGTAGATCGTGAGGCTGCTATCACGTAAATAGGTAAGTAATTGTACTGAATTATTCTTAAACTTGATGATTCTACGCTGTTAGTTATGAAACACTGATTGTCATCATGCAGATATTTTATTGTGATATAACCGCGAAAGCAAAGCAACATTATTTCAAATTTCGTATTCAAATCAGACATATTTTCTCAGCCACAATATGCATTTTCTTGTAGAGAATAAACAGTGTGCTTTCCTGCTGTTATTTCTAGTACTGTCTCCGAAATGCATGTACGGAAGGGTTTAGAGTAAATGCAGTTAGTATAGAGAAAGAATTTAATTGAAAACACCAATCACCAACAAATGCACAAAGAGAGTTTTATCATCAATTGTAACACACTCCTACATGTTTCGACCCTGCTGAGTCATCTTCAGGGAAAACTTTTTTATCGTTACGCTAAGGTTGCGCTTTATAGTTGAGTGAGAATGTGCTGTTGACTGTGTACTGTGTACTGGAGGCGTGAACTCTCTGTGGTTCAAGCCACCAAAAACAAGGCAGTACACAGTCAACAGCACATTCTCACTCAACTATAAAGTGCAACCTTAGTGTAACGATAACAGAAATTCTCCCTGAAGATGACCCAGCAGGGTCGAAACATGTAGGAGTGTGTAACGATTGATTATAAAACTCTCTTTGTGCGTTTGTTGGTGATTAGTGTTTTTTGTATAATATAGTGCACGGACATGGAACACATTAAATTTAATCGAATCTGGTAACGTACATATCTACTGCATTTGGTACACTGTTGTTACCTGATAAATTCTGTGTCGTGATTACGCAGGAGTGTTGTAGTTACGGTAGGTCTGTAACACAAGGAATACATTGACGATGTCTGTCGCTGGTTTCAAGCAAGCAACTTCAGTTATAGTAGTAGCATAGAACTGCTAGTTGACATGAGTTAACGCAACTAACATAGCAGTTATCTGGAAAATGTGATTTTCATATCCCCCTACAAAGTTCACACTCTTGTTGTTATAGAAAGGCCGTGATGTAATGCTTTCTTCATTCAGCATAAATGAGCTTTGCCTACACCATTAGAAGTTCGGGAAGTGAGTTAAACTTTGTATTCTAGCTTTCGTAACGTGTTCCGAAATGTCTAACTCCGTAAATCTACTTACAGGACAGGATTGGTCTTGAATTACGTACATCTTTGAATTAGATGCAGTTCGAAACCATTTTAGTTTGCTGACTATCCTTTCATATGATCTTACTGATTCATTTCAGTTCATATGTGGTCATTCTAGGTTAGGGTACGGAAGGGATTACAAACTCTTCATTCCAAATCCTTACCTTGTAACACTCACTGGATCTTTCCATCTCATTAAAGCCTAATGATTTGTACCTCTTACCGAATGGTATCCGGGTGATCAGATCGAGAAGAATAACGGTGGCGGGGCATATGCCACGTATGGAGGAGAGGAGAGATGAGTATGGGTGTTGGTGGGGAATTCTGAAGGAAAGAAACCACTTGATAGACCTAGGTATAGGAGGAGAATTAAATTAAAATTATCCTAAAGGATGTATTTTTGGGAGGGTCTACATTGGACCGATGTGTCTCAGGACTTGAATTTGTGGCGGGCTCATGTGAATACGTTAGTAAACATTCGGCGTTTATAAAAAGAGGGGAATTTCCTGAATAGCTGAGTAACTTTTAACTTGTCAAGATGGACTCTGTTCTATGGAGTTAATACCGTCGAATTCGCAGCAGCTGTATTGAGCGGTCAACGTTAATGCTTCTAATTCTATACGTTCAGCCAATCTAAAGATGGACTCCGTTCTGTGGAGTTAATACCGTCGAATTCGCAGAAGCTGTATTGAGCGGTCAACGTTAATGCTTCTAATTCTATACGTTCAGCCAATCTAAAGATGGACTCTGTTCTATGGAGTTAATACCGTCGAATTCGCAAAAGCTGTATTGAGCGGTCAACGTTAATGCTTCTAATTCTATACGTTCAGCCAATCTAAAGATGGACTCTGTTCTATGGAGTTAATACCGTCGAATTCGCAGAAGCTGTATTGAGCGGTCAACAGTAATGCTTCTAATTCTATACGTTCAGCCAATCTAGAGTCCAGCCGACTGATACGATTATCGTATCCACATCAACATTAATTTTAGTTGACATTTCAACTCTTTCACCCTTCTTATTGACAACAAGTTTATGATACCTGCGGGTAATATCCCATAACGCGTGTTTTTGTCCTTTTCCTAATAATGGAGCACCGGTGGAATTAAATTGACAGGGGAAAACCGAAGAACTCGGGGAGAAACCTGTCCCAGTGCCACTTTGTCCACCACAAATCTCACATGGACTGACCCGGAATCGAACCCGGGCCTCCGCGGTGGGAGGCCGGCGACTAACCGCCTGAGCCCATGGCACGGCCCTATAACACGTGTTGCTCCTTGTGTTCATGAAGACACTTAAAGCTGAATTATCATTCCACTCCAAACTGCAAAACGTAAAACAATCCCAGCAAAGCATATAAACGTGGATCTCTTCGCGCTAAGTACAGAAAAACGTTAAAGCAGTTTGAACCTTAAGGACCAATTGAACAACGACATAACGTGCGATGCGCCTTGGAAGTTTTTCGTTGAAGCGTCACTACTGTGCCGAGTCTTTCGAGCGGAGGTCTTCTGTTGTTCATCAGGATACGGCTCGGGCTGGTGAAACCGTCCACACGAGCCAGAGCACGAGCACTCGGCACGAAAATTAGGAACCCGAACAAAACACATAGTACCTTTTATTAAGTTGTACCAAAGTGTCTGAAGACAGGGTTAAAAATTTAGTGCTTATGAAAAATTATGGGACATATCTGATGAAGAACATGAAATGGCTTGTGTTTGAATTAGAAAGGCTCTTCGAATGTTTTAAGATACATGTGAACTGTGAAGTGTTGGCAAACTGACGGGAAAAACTTCCTATTTTGTGGGAATATTCAGGGAAAATTAATATTTTATGGGTTATTCTTAATTATTCAGACTTCGAATTGAATTGTTGTAGCTATATGGCACTGAATATGGACGTATGACCTATTTCAGTGAAAATTCAAGGTGTAAATCACAAATAATTCTCTTTTATTTAGTAAGCAGGTTTACACACTCGTATTTAGAGGTATAAATTTAGGCTGTAATTTTTGCCTTGTTCACATACATGGCCTATTCCAGATATTTGTTATTTCTGAACTTTGAAAATTAAATTAAAAATGTAAATTACTACTGCATAATGTCCTTTATGTAAAGCACTGAAATTCATTTGAAATTCTTTGACATATATATGTTGTAATAAGTTAATTAAACCCCATTATGGTTATATAAACAAATACCGTATGTCGAATATGAATGACAATCTGTCATCATTAGTAATTTCTAGGAAAGCTACGGTATTTTGTCATAGTTTGTGTTTTGAGTGTATGAAAATCGGTTGAAACTTAACGTCCCTTTGGGAATTTGCTTATATTTATGCTATTTCGGATTCATTTTTATCTTCAGTGAACGCTTTCTTTTCATACTAATGAAAATTGAATGAAAACTAAAATTAACAGTCCAAAGAATAACATAAACATGATTAGGCTTGTCTACACAATGTTTCTACAGGTGACGTAGTAGCACAAAATAAATATGCAGTTGTTTCTGATGTGTATAACTGACAGCATGTAAATAACGTTCAAATATTGACAAAGCTAAACAGCTTACATGTTTAAAATGTGTATTTGTGGCAGCAATTTAGCGCCTATATTGGTTTTGTCTAGAAACAAAAAACAAAAAAATGTAAAGTGCCTGAACAAAGTGTAATTTGTTTATGTATTTTAAATCACTACAATTTGAACACTGGGGCAAAATCTCTGAACAAACAGCAACTTTTGCCTTATAAAACATTAAGAGACTGGTTTTTATAACCGAAGTGG